>JARHVA010003011.1:1447500-1470000 GCA_037957365.1 Torreya grandis | reverse complement strand
ATGATGCACCTAACCAAATTACCCCCAACAATTGAATATCTCAAAAGTGAATCACTTAGAATGGAGTTCAAATTTAAAATTATAGGCACACAATCACTTTTTCACAACTTATAATTATCACATTGAACCAATAAATAAATTTTGACAATAAAAAATTAGTGTAACTAAAAATCCCAATCTCTCTCATTGATCAGCATGTGGGAAATTTAATTAAATCATGACATGTTATATCAACATATGCATCTATAAACTTAGATTAAAATTCAAATGATTGGTAATATGCAAATAGTGGATTATTGCATATCTGAAAAGACTCCAATCCATCATTTTTTCCAAATCTATCATGCTCAAAATCACAATCATCTTCATAAGTGAAATCATAATTCTCTAGCTTATCTGGGCCACCTAATGTAATTTTTGGCTCAAATTTAAAAAACATATTATTATAGTACTAGAAAGAACTAAATATCTTAGTATTTTCATCTTTATTTCATTCAATTTCAAATATTCTTTCAAATACTTAACCAATAGGCTGCCACAACTCATATTAATCATCTATTTTTTTCTTACAAAGTGTGGAAAGGTTTTCTCCAACCAAATTATCCTAAAAACAATGCAATAATTTATTGGATTCATACCTTTATTCAATGTGAGTGAGCAAGAGAAAATTTTGAGTTTTTCATTTGATAGTGAATTGTATGCCATCATCACTATCAACAATAAGGAACTCACCTACAACAAATCCATTTGTACAATTTCCAATAAATTTAGTAAAATGTGAAGCAAACAATAATAATCATTCTTATTTAAATCCTTGGAATTATTAAAAATAGGCAATATGAACATATCCACCAAAGTGTCACCAAGAGAGTGATGATCAGATCATTACATTGTTCCACTATCAATTATACATTTTGGAACAACAAATACTTCATCTGAAACATTTTCAACTAGATTGTTTTTTGTAAGCAATGCATACTTTTACTAAAAATGGGCATCATCATCATTTAAATTCAATAAATGAAGAAAACTATCATGATGAATTTTACCAATATACTCAACTACAACATCTAAATGTGAAGATACAACATTATTCACAACACATGAAGAAAATTCTTCCAAAAATAAGGTTCATAGACATATTTAGTAAAAGATTCATAATATTTATTATCAATGATTTGTGGGTAAACATGGATATCACCACTTTCACTTCTCTCTTGTTCCATCTCTCTAAATTCTTTAACCATCATAACTTCCAATTCACTTATGAGTCTAAAGGTTCAACACCATATTCCTTTTCATATTTGTTCACATGTAGTTTAGATCCACCACTATGCATCTAGACTTTTTGAAATCCACTATCATAAATCAAAGAAAATTTAATTTCATAAGATATATTTTTATTTCAAGCAATAATTTAAATCATTGTCATACTCATCACAATATAACATAACAACCACTACCTAATTTGGTTTAAAATGTCCAAGTTTTTTTCCAAGATTTCCTAAATCTGAGATTAAATACCTAGACACTCTCATAATCTCTTTTTTAATATTATAAAAACATTGTCTCATAAGAACAAGGTTAACTTGGTTACCATACAACTCAATAAAGAGGCATTTGAATCTGTCCCATGTGTCTATAATTTGATTATGAAGTTGATGAAGCTAATATTGATCATTTACATCATAAATTTGAAATAATATCCCAATCATAACACCTTCATTTTATATATAAAAGTCATCAATCGAATTAATGAAGACTTCTAAATGGATTTCACCCTCAACTACATTGGTACCATCAAACTTGGGAAAGATCTTCCTGATTGTTTGAGGGAAAGGGGCATGAAAATTATAAAAAAACAAGCCATATTAGTGGGTTGATATCTATGATCATTAAATGAAATTTGATAAGTATACATACTTTTCATATAAGAGGAATCCCTAAGCCACTACAAAACTGGTCCAAAGAATCTGAATTAATCAATCTACTATATTGATTTACAACATCCATTGTGACATTATAAAATTCTATAAGAACACAAATATTACTTGAATATACAACTAAGTTATTAGTAGCATCCCTTTTATCTCTAATAAATTGAACTGAGCATGCATCCAACTATTGTAATCAATAATTCCAAATCACACCCACTCTACAAAACATGTTTGAGTCACCACTTCAAAATAGAGGAATAATGATAATAATTTTGGTCTTCTTAAAATAATAATAACTTCACCCCTAACACTAATTATAATTTTTTGGTATAATTAATGGGAAAACAAAAATTATTTGGCCTTTGTGCATCAAATTTTAATCGATCAAAGATTAACAAATGAGACGAAGGATCTTTCTAATATAAATTATTGAGTAATTCTCTATAATCAGAGTCTAAAATTATAGTATAAAGAAATAAATTATGTGATACTATAAATTTGACAAAATAAAAATAAAAATCCATAAATGGAGCTCAATATATGCTAGATTATTGTCTAAACTATGATCAATGGCTAGAAGACAATAGCGAACAAGATGACTAATTGCTAAATGTTGAGTATGAATCAATATGGGCACTTGATTATTCATGTTATATTTTTTTATTTAGTGTTTTATTATTTTATGAATTTTATTTAATTAATTTATATTTTATATTAGTTTTTTTTTCAATTTTGAATAATTTATGAGAACTTCTTTAAAAATAGCTAGAAGTGTCAGTTAGTACAATTCATTAGATATGTACTTAACTAGGTACAAACACCTATCCATTCATACCCAAGACGTGGGACACATTTTTTAGAGTTATTTAACTAAAATTAAAGTGTATTTAATCAATTTTCTATTTTATATGGATTTGAGGCACCTAACTTGACTAGGTTACATAAGTTACTTGCTAAGCAAGGTCTCTTGCATGTTGACCTTATCTTGTTAATTAGTAAACCTTGTTTACTTTAGTCTAATTGCATTTATCTTTGAGTCTATTTTTAGTTTAATTTTTTTAGTAAAATTTTTTATTTATTTTTATCTTTATAGGCATAACTTGTTATGCAAGTTACTTTGTAATATATTTTTTGTAACCTTATTTATTAACAAATAATTATCCATAAGTAAGTGTGACACAATAGTTATTATTGAAAATTATTTTTTCATGTGTTTGTCTATGATTTTTATTTCAGGCATATACAATGGAAAACCAAAAAACATATTTATTATAATTGAAAGTTATTCAGTACAATTTTTATCAACAATCACATTTACAACACTATTAGATTAACAACTAGTAATTCTAAGATAGTTTGGTTGATATATAACTTCAATTTTAGATTAAATAAAAGTTAATTTTCACTCAATCCACATATAAAAACTTTTATTCAATATCATATCCTCATTCAATAAATGCTCAAAAGGTTTTAGAGCCATTATCAGGGGAAACATGGCCTTAGTGAATTTGATTTCTATGAATATTTGCATTTTCAAAGGTAACAACTTTGATTATTGGATAGATCATTTGAAAAAAATTATTGTTTAGAAGGAGGTTTTAGAGAATTTTATCCATGGATACACATCACCTAGAGATTGGAATACCTTGACTCAAGATCAAAAAATAATAAAACAGAATGAAGAAAAAGCAAATGCACAAGCTTTCTTCTATCTTTAGAGTGCCATAGGCCCAAACATCTATCAAAAAAATATAGGATTCAATAATTCTTATGAGGCATGAAACACTTTATAAACTACATATCAAGGATCTAATAAGGTAAGAAGTGTAAAAATCCAAACTCTTTAAATGAATCTTGAAAATTTGAGAATGCCATATAATGAAAGAGTTGGAGAATATTGCATAATGCTAAATGACTTAGTGCATAGAATGATCAAGTCTCTAGTAAAAAAAGAGATGAATTTTTCTCTAATTAATTTCATGATTTGTATTCTTCATGTGGAATCAAAAGGCAACTAACAACTCCTTATACACTAGAATAGAATGGTATAGCTAAAAGAAAAAATAGATCCATCATGGAGTTAGCAAGGACTTTGTTGGAGAATAATCACTTCAAAATATATATTTTTAAGCTAAAATAGTAAAAATAATATTCTTTATCATCTACTTAAATCTTACAACAACAATCAAAGACAAGACACCTTATGAAGCTTGGTATGACATAAAACTAGTTGTTACTCATATAAAGGTATTTGGTACTTTATATTTTGTACATGTTCCATATGAGAAGAGTAAAAAAATATTAAAAGAGTGTTCCTCATATTTTCATAGGTTATAGTGATGAAAACAAAGCATACAAGTTTTACAATCCTACTAGTAAATCCATAATTGTGTATAAGAATTATATTTTTTTAAAAAATGAGGTGTATGTTGATTCTGGTTGTGTAACTACATAATTCATAATTTAAGGGGAGTATTCTATTGAATTTTATTTTGATGGCTTACAAAGTCTTACAAATGTTTCTAGTTTAACAGAAAATAATACTAGCTCTTTACAAGAGACTAGTCATCCATCTTCATCAACTCTAAACAAGAACAAACATTGGTTGAATCCACATCCAACCAAAAAAATGTTAGATAATAATTATGAGATGAGGATAAAAAGAATTCAGCATTAATAATCTAATTTATTTTATTATTATGATGATTAAAATACTATGTTTGTATTGTCATTTATGGCTAGTGAACCTAGAAGTTGTGTGGAAGTTAGTCAAAAGAAAGAATGGATTGATTCTATGAAATAAGAGATGAAATCTATTGAGATAAATGATACATAGAATATTTTTTAGATCTATTAAATAAATATTCCATTAGAACCATGTGGTTATAAAATAACAAAGTCAAGAGTGATGGTATTGTCTACAAGCTAAAAGATAAACTGGTTGTAAAAAGATTTGCACAAACATATGGGGTTGACTATGAAGAAAACTATGAACCTGTGTCATGTCAAAGTACTATAATATTAATTCTTATTGTAGATGATCATTAAATATGAAAAATTAATCAAATGGATGTCAAAAGTGCATTTAAAAATGTAGTGATTGAATAATAATTATATGTGAGGCAACCACAAGGTTTTGAGTTAAAAGATAATTAATATTGGGTAGATAAGTTGAAGAAGGCCATTTATGGGTTATAAGTCAAAATGAACCAACTCTTTACTTAATATCATTGGGTATTAATATGTTTTATGTTGTCTCTCTCTCTCTCTCTCTCTATATATATATATATATATATATATATAACTCTATGGAAATGTTGAATAGCTTTCAGAAAGCTGTAAATTTTAGATGACTAATATTAGACTTATGAAATACTTTATTATAATGAAAGAGGATGGAATTCCTTTAGTTAATGAAAGAGGATGGAATTCCTTTAGTTAATGATAATAATTTTAGAATCATGGTGGTATGTTTGATTTATCTCGCTATGACAAACCCTGATATCAATTATGGGGTTTCACTAGTTTTAAAATTTTGTGAAGAATTTGTCACTCAGACATTTGTAAATAGTTAAGAGAATTTTTAGACATTTAAGAGGTAATTATGATCATGGTATTAATTTAAGACTATAAATTTCATTGTCTAATTGTATACACATATTCATATTAAGGAGGATCTCTTAATGACAAGAAGTCAACTTTAGGTTATTACTTTACACATAAAAATAAATTTGTTTCTTGGTATTTAAAGAAGTAAGCTATAGTTGTTTTGTCCTCTACTAAAGTTGAATATAAAATATTTATATTAGATTTAACACAAAGATTATGGTTGAGAAGACTCTTATATTTTTTTATAGAGGCTCAACTTGAGCCAACACAATTTTGTTTTATAACAATGAGGTAATATAATTGTCAAAGAATCAAGTTTTCCATGTTAGAACCAAAAATCAAACATTATTTTGTAAAAGACTTGGTTAATGATAAACAATTTTTAATTATGTATGTGATAAGTGAAGACTCAGTTGAAGGAGAATCGAAAAATGTTATTTTGGGAAAAGGGGCATGAGATTTATAAAAATAAGCTATATTAATTGGATTATATCAATGATCAATAAATTAAAGTTGAAAAGTAGACATAATTTGAAATGGAGTAACCTAAATTAGGTCACAAATACTTGGTCATGCCTATTTTATCCATTTTAATCCTTAATCAACATGTGTACTTAATTGACACCTATTTCATTGATTTGACCTTTTTTAGGCCTAAAAGAGGACTTATTTTATCTTATAATCATCATTTGTTGCACATAAAAATGTTATGATTACTAAAAACACCTCTATGCATCTATATGCCTCAGTCCATACTTAAATCCCAACATATTTTCATAAGGAACATAATCGATTAATAGGGACAATAGAAATCATAGATCCTATCCTTACCCAATGATTATGTCTATCTCACCAAGGATCATATTTTCAAATTAAACTGTCCTTAAGGTCATCCTCCTTATTTTTAATCTTCTTAGTGTATTTTCATCTCAATGAAATTGCTATAAATACATATTAAAATCACTTATTACACAAATTCCAATTTCAATTCACAAGGCTTATTGACATAAGTGCATATTGAGAAAAAGTTCCATATTCTTTCCAAATTAGGTTCAAAACACTTCAAGAAATTTTAAACCAAGTCTCAAGCCATATTTATGCAACCATAATCAAACATGATTAAATACTCAATTTAATTATATAAGCATTCATGTATATTTAAAGGACATAAATTTCATAAAGCAATAGGTGGGAGAACTAAATGGAGGTTTGATCCCTCTTCATAATATTGGTATGTATGCAACACTCAATGCAGTGGGGTGTTTAGGTATAGAAAAAATCTACTCTTTCATATATGTTTATCCCATTGTGGCACAAATATAGGATTTTCATCTTCTACAAGGCACATATAGGTCTCTTGAACATTTCTGAAGGTGAAATCAGTGCACAAAGACCTAATTTAAAACTTAAATTGTCATGTGATGGTCAAATGGATGTAAAATTGAAAATCAAACATAATTGTAAACAACTACCTCCATTTCACTTCTTTGCTATCTATGTAACTAGTAAAAATATATTAAACACATTTATCTCAAATATGCCGAGATATATTATTTTAGATTTTTCAAATACAATATTTATTAGATATTGAGATTATTATTTTATATATTTTTATACCACATTTATTAATGACTTCATTATCTTCTCCTCCAATTTCACACTAACCGGTTATAATGGTATCTACCTAGTTACACCAATATGTTAATTCGAAAAATTATTTACAATAAAAAAAAAGAGAAATCCTAAAATATGACCAAAATATTATGATTTTTTGATTGACTTCTCCAAATAAAAAAGAACTGAGTAAAGATAAAATGGGTGTCTAACTTTAAAATTAAAATTGACATGTAAAAAGAAGAAAAGAGGATGGGTTATACAAACCATTTTAACCCATTGGATGTGAAAATCTTCTTCAACCTATCCCGTAATCTTAGATATAGCAGAAACTTATCAAACCATGATTGGAAAGAGCCCAAAAATCCAAAACAGGGAAAAACATTAAAAACTTGTAAAAAGTCTGTTAAGAGCAAAACTAGAGAATTTGTATAAAAAAATCAAAATCTGTTTAAAAGGTCTATTACAGACATCGATTCTCCAAAAACTAATTATTCATGAATAAGCTCATGATTTTTCAACAAAAATGACACATGATATTTTCATGGATATAGACACAAATCTAGTGATTATAAATTTATATTCATCAATTGTACAAAATGACCATCCACCACAGATCTATGCCTTGTGATTATAAATCTATTAGAAGGATTAAAGTTCTAAAGATTTGAGATATGATGGTGTTCACTTTATTGTTCGATTGAAATGAAGCCACATTCATATTTTGATGACTTTCTTTGTATTAGGGGAAAAAATCTTTTATAGCTGATTTTTTATTATCTATATTAGTTTATCTTGGATACCGAAACAATGGTCTATAGATCAGGTTTTCAACTTATATGTCAAACAAAAAAATTATATATGTACACTGAATATTTGAACATATTCATATAGATATTGAACAATATATACATAAACTTTTTAAACTTTTTAGTTTTTTTTCTTTCACCTATATTTTCCATGTTCAACGATGATTATAAAACAGAAATTATTACAGTTCGCTTTTGCAAAGAATATGCATACTTCTATTTTTTTGCTTTCATTTAGATATTTGTATTTGTCTCTATGAATGTTAACATAGTTGATCATGTTTTACATTAGTTTAATATTTCATTGTTTTTCAATTAACATTAAATGCATGTACTTTTTTTTAATCTCAATTAATTTTGACAAAGTTTTAAAGAATTTTTTTTATTCAATTCAAACAGCTAAATTTAAAATTGTATTTATTTTTCTTGAATTTTGAAAAGTCAAACATGTATTTAACATAACATGTCTTGATTTAAATTTTTAACACTTAATCGTTGAGCTATGTTTAATATTTATTTAATTATCCTATGTTATTTTTGTTAGAAAATGAATTTATCCCATGCTAAAAATAGGAACGCACGTGCTAAGTTGTTCAATCCTTATTAAAATTAGAAGTCTGATATTCTAATTTTAGAATGTTTGTTTTTTGCTTACATTATCAGGCTTATTGTAAACCATTATGCAATCAATAGAAGTGCAACAACACTTGTGTTCTATGATCTACTGTTTGTCCTACAGTTTGGTATCCGAGCTAAGGAGAGAAGATACAAGGAGAAGAAGCAGTAGAGGTCTTGTGCCAAGGGAGAGCCAGATCGGAGGAGATCTCAAAGCCAACGATGGAGACAACAGCCTGTAGAAGCGTGCTGCTGCAAAGGTCGTGGAGCTGTTAAGAAGAACCAACACCTAGTCACTGCCAATAAGCAACCGGCAGATAATATAAGAAAAAAACAAGATTGTAGAAATTAAAATTGAAAAGTGAAGCAATCTGAATAAAAGAAGAAAGTGCAGCCTATGTCCAATCAATAGCAAGTTGTGGCAGGGGAAGAACTAAGTGGCCGAGCCGTTGGAAGGAAGCGTCTAGCTGGTGTGGCGAGAGAGGCTGTTAGCAGATCGTGGCAAAGCCAGATCACCTGGGAAGTAAGATCGTAGCACAGAAGGAGCTTTGTTAATATTTTCAGATCATGGGAAGGGGTAGTTTTCATACAGAAGCGCAACTGCTCACGAAGGAACAAATCATGGAAATGACCTAGCGATAGCAGGAGGAGATCATTGTTTTTTTTCCTTTTGCAAAGGTAACACATATCAAGAAGGAAATCGTTGTAAATGACAGGTCTCCGTTAGAGCCTATTAAGTCATTATCATCTACGCCTTTGTATGGTTTGGTGGAATCACCATTCCCACCTATAAAGTGATGCATACATAGGAAAATCAAAGACCACTCAAATACATTATGAGAGCTAAACACAGTCATCAGTGTAATTGAAAAAAAAATTGATGCAGAAAGCTTGCCGCAATCTACTTTATTAAAAAAAAGTGGATCGTGACTACAAAAGGAGAACGCAAGCCACCAATAAAAGCTTGCAGGGAGAGTGTGCAGATCCAAGCAGAAGTGTAGAAGATCAAAAGCTGCTCGTGGAAAGATGTGAATGAAGCATAGTCACTAGTGATATTTGTTGAGTTAGAGAAGTGGTCTAAATCCACAACATGGCCAGATCAGACGGTAAAAGTTGGTAGCGTCCACCTATATTTGATGGACAAAATTATGACATTTTAGCAAAGAAGATGAGAATGATATTGGTGTCAAACAATCTATGAGAATGTGTGATCACTAGTTTCATAGATGTGACCGATCAAGCTACGTACAATGCATTGACAAATGCCCATAAGATTCAGTTGAAGGAGAATTGAAAGAATGATGCAAAAGCATTAAATTTGATAAAGATGGCAATGGCAGAAGCCATATATCCAAGAATTGCAGTAGTAAATTATGCAAATGAAGCATGGGATATCCTCCAAAATTCCTACCAAGGTACAGATAAGGTACGATTAGCAAAACTCCAAATGCTTAGAAGAGAATTTGAAACATTGAAAATAAATGAAATGAGTCTATTTTTGAGTTTCATATTAAAATCTCTAGCTTAATAAATTAGTTAAGAATTAATAGTGAAACAATAAATGATCAAAGGATCATTGAAAAAATTCTTAGGAGTTTGCCTATGAGATATGATCCAATTGTTATAGCTATTGAGGAGGCCAAAGACCTCTCAAGGGTGACAGTAGATGAATTGATGGGTTTTCTTTAAACCCATGAGCACCGGTTGAACAGATCCAAACGTTTTTCCCTAGAGCAAGCCTTCAAGGCTCAGGCCAGTTTTAGAGGCAGGGAGAGAGGAAGAGAAAATAGAGGTAGAAGCTTCATAGGTAGAGGAAGAAGAAGGAGCTACCATGGAAGATCAAGTTCAGACAGTCAAGAAGGAACAAAAAACTCCTAATCAAATTTCCAAGACAAGAAAAAGAATAGTACTTCAAATCAAAGGTATGATAAAAGTAATATTCAGTGCTATTATTGTCATAAGTATGGTCACTTTACCAGTGAATGTAAAAAGAGACAGTATAATCAATGAATACATTGCACATGTATCCACTGAGAACGTAACTAAACCTGAACATTTACCAAACACCTTTATTGTATGCAATGTTGCTATACAAAGCAATGCTAAGGTATCATATTTAGATAGTGCATTTAGTAACCACATGAGTGGTAATGAGAATCTATTTTCTCCTATTGATAAAAATATTCTATCAAATATTTAGATGGGGAAAAATGAAAGATTTCCTATTGTTGGCAGAGAAACTATCATAATCTACACCAAGCAAGGTGAGAGGAGAGCAAATCAAGATATCTATTATGCTCCAAATTTGAAGCATAATTTGTTGACTATTAGACAATTGGTCAAAAAGGGATATATTTTTTTGATGGAGAATTGAGAGTGAAAAATATTTGACAAGGAAGCAAGAACATTATAGTTATGGTTCAGATGACAAGGAACCAAATGTTTCCTCTCAAGATGCAAATTGATTCTCTCAGGAGTACAACAGTACTACATCAAGTAGCCTTCAAGATAGTCATGAAAGACACATCTATACTTTGGCATTTGAGGTATAAGCATTTGAGATTTTATGAAATAGATCTTTTATCTAAGAAGAATATGGTTATAGGTCTACCAAAGATATTAGAACTTGAAATAAGATGTGAGTCATGCATACTAGGGAAACAACATAGACAGCCTTTTCAGTCAGGGGTGTCTAAAAGGGTAAAAACACCTTTAAAATTGGGACACTCAGATTTATGTGGCCCAATGAAAAATCTCACCCACTCTAAAAATGCATATTTCCTAACTTTCATAGATGATTATAGTAGGAAAATTTTGATTTATTTCTTAAAGACTGAAACTTTTAATAAGTTTAGATGGTTTAAAGCATTGATTGAAAACCAAAGTGGATATTTCATTAAGACCCTAAGATTAGATAGAGGGGGAGAGAATGTTTCTAATGAATTCTTAAAATTTTCCAAGAATGAAGGAATTGAAAAGTAGTTCCCAACTAGATACACTTCATAGCAAAACATAATGGCAGAAAGGAAAAATAGGACCATCCAAGAGATGGTCTCAAGCATGTTAAAATCCAAAGGACTTTAAAAATAATATTGGGGTGAAGTTGTAGCAACAATAGTGTATTTGTTGAACATGTATCTTGCAAAGGCTATTCAAAATAGGATCCATAAAAATCATAGACAAACAGAAGGTATAGTATTAAGCATCTAAGAATATTTGGGTGTGTGGTATACGCACATGTGCCAAAGGAAAGGAGGCATAAATTTGATGATAAAGGATAAAAGTGTATCTTCATTAGATATTTTGAAGACACTAAAGGATACAAATTATTTAACCTTATTACAAAGAAGTTTGTGATTAGCAAAGATGTCTAATTTATTAAAAATGAATCATGGGATGGCACTATTGACACTACATCAGGTATCTCATAATTGATATTCATAGATGATGGAAATGAAGATGCTCAAATTGAACAAGTCATAGATCAGCAAGGTGAACCATCAATCACACCTCCATCACCTTCACAACATGCTCTTTAATCAAGCAACTCTAGTAGAAGTTTAGATCCAACTTTTATGCCTAGAAAGACAAGAAGATAGAGGGATATCTATGAGGATTCAAGGTATGATGATGAAAAATTGAATTTTGCTTTATTTTCTCTAGATGAACCTATATGTTTTGAAGAAGCAGTGAAAGAATAAAAATGGTGTAAAGCCATGAATGAGGAAATAGATGCAATAGAAAGAAATAAGACATGGGATTTCATTGATTTACCTAAGGGTAAACATGTGATTGGAGTGAAGTGGGTCTACAATGCCAAAAGCATAGCAAAAGACAAAATTGATAGTTACAAATCAAGATTGGTTGTTAAGGGATACAAACATCACCCTGGTAGAGACTATGATGAAACTTATGCTCCTATTACAAGAATGGAAATTGTGTGGATTATCTTATCAATAACTTCCTAGCATAAGTGAAAAGTATATCAAATGGATGTGAAATATGCCTTCCTAAATGGAGTACTCAAAGATGAAGTCTATGTTGATCAACCACATGGATGTGAAGTACCAGATATATAAAACAAGGTGTATAAGCTCAAAAAATCACTCTATGGGTTTAAACAAGCACCAAGGACTTGGTATAATAGAATTAATTCATACTTCACTACAACTAGATTTATCGAAAGTAGTAGTGAGCCAACACTTCACATCAAGGAGAGCCATGGTAAGACTTGGATTTTTGTGTTATATGTAGATGATTTAATCTCCAAGGGAAATGATGATGTGTTTATTGGTGAGTTCAAAGAAGCAATGAAAAGGGAATTTAAAATGGCAAACTTGGGTTTGTTAAGATATTTTCTTGGTATAAAAGTACAACAGATGGATCATGGCATATTCATCTCTCAATATAAGTATGCTTCGTAAATTTTGAAGAGGTTTAAAATGTTGAAAAATAATCTTGCTCCAACACCAACCACTATACGTCTTAAATTGAGAAAGAAAGATTGCAGCTATGAGGTGAATTCAGTTTTATATAAGAGCATGGTAGGTAGCCTCATATATTTGACAACATCTAGGCCTGATATAATATATGTAGTAAGTTTGATTTTTATATTTATGGAAACATCTAAGGATACACATTGGTAAGAAAATAAGAGAATTCTAAGATATGCTAGTGGGACTAAGAACTATGGCATTCTTTATACTACATCAGTGATTTTGACCTAGTTGGCTATACAAATAGAGATTGGGAAGGTAGTGTAGATGACAAGAAAAGCACATCTAATTATGTATTTCACATGGGTTCAAGAACCATTTCTTGGGCATCCAAGCAGAAACCCATAGTTTCTCTTTCCATAGTAGAAGTTGAATACATTATAGCAAATGCAACATCATGTTAAGCAATTTAGTTAAGGAGAGTCTTAGCAGATTTGAATAAAAAACAAATAAATGGCACAATCATATTTTGTGATAACATGTCTTCAACAACATTAACAAAGAATCCAATGTTTCATGGATGAAGCAAATTCGTTATCACTTCATAAGATAATTAATTGAAAATGATAAAATCAAATTGGCATTCTACAGATCTAAAGATTAGTTAGCAAACATCTTCATGAAGGCACTAGCAAAGGAGACATTTGAGCATTTGAGATAGAATTTATGAGTAATGGATGTTGTAATAACTAGTGGAATAAATTAAGGGGGAGTGTTGGAAGATGTAATTTATCACATGATAAAAATAGGAATGCATGTGTTAAGTTGTTTAATCCTTACTAAAATTAGAAGTCTGTTATTCTAATTTTATAATGTTTGTTTTTTGCCTATATTATTAGGCTTATTATAAACCATTATGCAATCAATAGAAGTGTAGTAGCACTGTGTGTTCTGTGATCTACTGTTTGTCCTATAATTTTATTAATTGTCTTATCTCATATCACATTTGCCATTGTAGTCTTCATATTTATAAGTATATTGGCTATTATTATGTTATTTGTATATGTATTCATTGATATAACATCTAGTTTCAAATTATTTCATTAACTTGTATATTGATATTATATGACATCAACTCGGTATTAAGTTACTGTGTTTTTATTTATCATAAATGTTCCATTAAATATGTGTATGCTTTTCATTACAAGTATTGTATTCATTATTAGATATACAAATAATTGACATAAAACCCAATGCTCAAACACTATAATGATTAGAGAGATCTATGTGCTTCAACTATTTCTAGTCACTTGCATCAGCTAGATCAAAGCTAATGGAATTCCAACAAAGACATAGGAACCAAATAAATACAATAACTTTATTTTTGAGATGTCTTCATTATGCTGAAGTAAAGGTCATCAATCTACTCACATAAAATATCTTGGTATGGATCATGCAGACCCATCAACTCACTCACTTCACTTTGATTATATTTGAAGCCTATATCTTTGCTTTGAAAAATTGAGATGAATGAGAAGCCACATGTCATTATCCCAATGATTATAATGCCACAGAGTCACAGAATCACCCTTTGTGTTTAGAATGGCCTTAATAATTATGTGGACTCATTGGACCTTAAAATTTCCATTGATTTAATGTTGGATATGCTATGAATCATAAATTTAATATGGCATGAAAATATATGATATGCAACAATGAAAAATTTAAATATTTATGCGAAGACTACAAACCATAGACTTAGGCATATCATGGGTGGGTGATATTGTGAACTTTAGGCTTCAACATAGGAAAATAACCACAAATAAATTATATACCTAGGCATGTTGGGGGTGACCATGGTATGAATTTGGACTTGGGAGATATTGTAAACATGGAAATGAACCAAAATTAGGGATCAAATGAAAAGATAATTAATGGAATAGGGGAATAAGAGATCATACCATGAGGACCACAAATAAAATTTAAAAGTCACGAAAAATATTTGTGTAGAGACCAAAACGCTTTCTAACCCATAAAAGTTATGTATATTTAAAATCATAAGATCCCTCAAATGTCATGGGACATTTTGGACTCAAACATTGGTTTCGGTTATAGGACAAGTATCCATTTTGGGTATTTAAAGATACCAAAATACATTTTATGGAAGCATGCATGTGCCTTACTCCAAGAAAAATCAATATTAAAAATTACTCTAAATCTTACACTAAAACTTGGTCAAACTAATTTGAGACTTGAGCATGAGATACATATTTGATGCAAGAGCGTCATTAGTTAGTATAATATTGGGTTGATATGTGTGTTATATGTCTAATAGGATATGTTTGTATTGATTACAATTCCTAGGTAGGCACAAAATTCAAAACTGAGAACATGTATTTTCTTGCCAAAAGTGGAATTTGGATATTTGAACTTGTAACTATGTCTTTGAGTGCTAATTTGGGTTGATGTGATATGTAAATGTTAATAAATGTTTTTAAAAGGTCATATATTTTCCTAGGAAGGTGTGTAAAGGTGTTTTAACATGAACATTATGGAGGAGAAAGATATGGACCAAGAAACTTGAGTGTAACTGCCACATCATGTATAGTGATCATGAAAGAAGGAGTTGCTCTTTACATATAGAGGGTTTTTAAATGAATAAATGCATGTAGATGGTGTGTTGTAATAAAAAATGTATTGATATTAAATTTAAAAAATAAGTATAACTTTGAGCAATGGGATGTGGAGAGTTCAAAGAAATAATAGAGATTGATTGTAGAACTTTGTCCACCCTACCTACTTTGGCAAGTTTTGTACATAGCTTATATGTAAGTTGGGAGAATGAAATAAAGTAATGGTTTTATGGATATATTTTGAGTTTCAAGGACTCCTATGAATGTAAGTGGTGTTACTATATCATTATACATGTTTACATTGAGTCCTAATCATTATTCTGTTAGCAAATGGGTACTTTGTACATGGTCTGATAAGGAAGTAATTATCTGTTTATATAGTCTTGAATGAGAAGAAATTTGATAGGGTTGATGATTTTTAAAATATTATTTAATTATATGAATTATAACCTTGATAGTAAGTGGGTTTTGGATGAAACTAAATCCTTTGGAGTCATATATATCTATCAAAGGTACAAGATTCCAATGAAATCCTAATACAGTCATTCACAATCTTTTAAAATTTTGTATAAGTGCATGTAAGAGCCCTTTGAAGGTTGTTAAATTCCAATTAATTATTTTAAAGGTTATGATAGGGTATTAAAGACCCTAAATTTATATTATATTCTTAAAATATTCAATTTATAAGTGTAAGTGCAAGGGGTGACCTAAAACAATTGACATAGTTCTATAAATGTGTCCAAAATTTTGTAAATATTTAAGTGGGAGACTTAATGTGGTTGATCAAAGATAAATATACATTGGGGATATTGAAACTAGTTTTGGAAGATGGTTTCCAAGTTTCATAAGTGATTGAATCTGAGTAGAAGTCATTTGAGGTCATTTTGTAGTCTCTCGAGCTAGTACAAACCTGATTTGAAATTGGGAAGTGGGATATCTTGAATTTTATATGGCAGAAAATCATGAAAATTATTCATATGATGTATTTTGATATGGGATAGAATATTATGGAGGTTTTGAGTGGGGATAGTATAATACAATATTGTTACCCAATCTGGGTCATTGAATTTGGCACAGGAGACCTAATGGGTAGATTGGGGTGTTGAGTTGAGTGGTATCCCTTGAAATCGGTGAGTTAACATTTTGTGTGAAGTTTTATGAATGAATAGGTTATCTAAAAATGGGTTTGTTTTGTACATAAGCTTTTTATTTTTCTTAAATCTATGAAATTTACATGTTGAGAGGGCTACAAGAAAGTTAATATTAAAGAGAGAAAGAGTGGATGCTTTAAGAGTTGTGCTTAGAGGTTATGTTATTTGGTTAGAGGATTGAAAATAGGAATAGGTGAATAGGTAGTTTTACATTGATGTATTAGAGTTAAGTTTATAATATTAGAATCAACATTGAAGCTTTTTAGACCTATGTACCAAGTGTGTGAAGCAAGCTAGAAGTAAGAAGAGTGAATGAGATTGTGGAAATTGGATATGAGGAGAATGGTAATAGTGCTAAGGTGGTGAGAGGATAGTGAATGATGAATTTTGATGTGTATTAAATGAGGGAGAGATGTTTGAATGTAAAATAAAAAGATAAAGAATAAAGAGATCAGATACTAATAAGAACAAGGTTGGAGAGATCAGAGCTAGATAAGGAAAGAGGTAAGCATATGTATACATCTACATCAGTTGGCTTAATTTCCTCTGCATAATTTTAGTATCAAATTAGGTAAGATATTGGAATTAAATTTTAGTATTATAGGTTTTTGTTTAAGATTATGGAAGATTTTTAATTGAGGTTGCAAGTATAAGTTATAGAGATAAAAGATGGAGTGGTAGAATCCCTAAAGCCATAAACACTTTATAAGAATAGAGAGCTAATATAAAATCCAAAGAATAATCTCAAAAAGAGATTAAGAAGGAGAAAAGAAGTTTCAAGTGAGGACAAAGAAAGATGAAGTCTCAATTGAAGACTAGCAGTGTACCCATGTGAGGTACAAATAAGATAGATGCAAGATAAATAAGACTTGCAAAGAAGAGATGAAGAATGAAAAGATAAGAATGAAGGGATTGAATAAGTAAGGTTGACACAAGGAGATGAAAAGAGAAGATTAAGTTAAGAGTGATATAGTTGATATGAAGATAATATTATCATGATTAAAGAAAGTGGATCAAATCTTGAAAGAGTCGAGACAAAAATATTTTATGAGAATAAAAAAATAGTTAAATGCACTCTCAAATAGATTATGTGGAATAATAAAAGACAAAAATAAGTTTTTAAAATGAGAAGATAGCTTAGGATATTGACCAAGTAGTCTAAGAAGAAAGAGATGGGGGAAAACAAGCCTCAATATTTTCAATCTAATGATGTCTTGTCATGTGTATATGCAAGTTTAATAATTGATGAAGATAATGAACTAGTGGAGCCAATGCATAGGCTCAAGGAACAAGAAAATGAAGCACTTGATCAAGTAGTGCTCAAGAAGAACCAATATGAAGGGGAGGCTAAATATAGAGTCTTGATACTTTAAGAAGAAAAAACAGTTAGTCACCTATGAAGATAAATATGAATGAGTAGGAAATGATCCTCACCCAAGAGGATGACAAGGAGGATAAAGAATCATCCATAGAGTATGAATAAAAATAAAAAGATCAAAGGTATGAAGATAATAATCCATATTCTAGTGTGTATGAAATAATGAAGAAAGAAGATAAGTTCGATTCTCACAAGTTGCATAAGGAGATGGTGAAGAAAGTGACAAGGGAAAGTATAGAATTATGGTATGAATTAATGATGTTTAAGGAAATAAAAAGTATAAAGTTAAGGATCATTCAAGTAAAAGAGAAAAAGCTATAAGAAATACATATTTCCAAGGTTGAGGTAGCAATTATAGAAGTCAAATAAACTAAGATTGAAGGACATGAATTAAATGAAGAAGAATAAATAGTAAGTGAAGAGCAAATCAAGTTGGTGGTTGATGAATTTTTGAATAATGATCAATTCAAAGCTCATTATGATGCTTGGTAGTATGAGCATTATATAAACAAGGTGGAGAAGTGGACTATGCCTCAAATACATGAGAGGATATTTGATTCATTTAACATTTTGATTTTATTTTTAGGATGGATGGATAATATCACAAATAAGGAGAATTACAGATGTGAGATTAAATAACATACCCACATATATGAGATTTTTGTGGTATAAGATTCCAACAAGATCAATTGTTTCAAAGCAATAATGATGCATAAGCAGGAGCTCATAAACTTTTCTAGGCTAGTAGTTTGATACATGGGCATCATCATTTAATCCAATATTGCGTTTATATTGTGTTAGAGATCTAATAGGTAATGGTTTCATTGATTATAAGACCTAGGTAGGCATAGAATTTAAATTTGAGAACATCTTGTGTTTTCTTGTCAAAATTGGGATTTGAATATTTAAACTTTTAACTATGTTTATGAGTGCTAATTTGGGTTGATGTTATATGTAAATGTTAATTATATGGGCATAGGAATGTGTGTAAAGGTTTTTATACGTGCACATGATAGAGGAAAAATATATAGACCAAGAAGCTTGAGTGTAACTGCCACATCATGTGTAGTGGTCATAAAAGGAGCTGTTCTTTGCATGTAGAGAGTTGTTAAATGAATAAATGCATCTAGATGGTGTGTAGTAAAAAAAATAGAGATTGAAATAAATTAGATTTATAAATAAGGATAACTTCATGCAAAGGGAGGTGGATAGTTTCAAGAAATAATAGAGTTTCATTGTATAACTCTATCCACCCTACCTACTTTGGTAAATTTTGTACATAACTTGTATTTAAGTTGAGAGAATGGAATAAAATAATGGTTTTATGGATATATTTATAGTTTCAAGGAATCCTATGAACGTAATTGGTGTTAATATATAATTATGCATGTTTACATTTAGTCCTTCTAATCATTATTCTTTTAGCAAATGTGTACTTTGTACACAGTCCAATAAGGAAGTAATTATGTGTTGATATAGTCTTACATGAGAATAAAGTTGATAGGGTTGATGATTTTTAAAAGATTATTAAATTATATGAAGTATAACCTTGATAGGAAGTGGTTTTTGGATGAGATTAATTCCTATGGATTCATAGATATCTATTAGAGGTACAAGATTCTAATGAAATCTCAATATAGTCATTCACAATCTTATATAATTATGTATAAGTACATGTAAGAGACCTTTTAAGGTTTTTCAAGTTCAAGTAAATATTGGAAAGGTTGTGAGAGGGTATTAAAGACCCTAAATTTATATTATGTTTCTTAAAATCTTCAATTTATAAGTATAAGTGCAAGGGATGACCTAAACCAGCTGACATAGTTTTGTAAATGTGTCCAAAATTATGTAAATATTTAAGTGGGAGACTTAATGTGGTTGATCAAAGCCAAATATCCATTGGGGAGGTTGAGAATAGTTTTTGTATATGTTTTTCAAGTGTCATAAGTGATTTAATCTGAGTAAAAGTCATTTTAGGTCATTTTGTAGTCTCTTAGGCTAGTATAGGCTTGAGTAATCCTAGTCTAGGGTTTGAAATTGGGAAGTGGGATATCTTAAGTTTTATCTAGTGGAAAATCATGAAACTTATTCATATGATGTATTTTTATATGGTCTAGAATATTATGGATGTTTTGAGTGGGGACAATATAGTATAGTATGATTTCTCAGTTTGGGTCATTGAACTAGGCCTATGAGACCTAATGGGTAGGTTAGGGTGTTGAGTTGAGTGGTATCCCTTAAGAGTGGTGAGCTAAAAGTCTGTTTAAAGTTGTATGAAGGAAAAGGGTATCTATATATGGGTTTATTTTATATGTAATCTTTGTATTTTGCTCAAACCTAAGAACTTTGAATGTTGAGAGGGTTATAAGAAAGCTAGGCTTAAAGAGATAAAGAGTGGATGGTTGAATATTTTTGCTTGGAGGTTATGTTGTTTGATTTAAGGAATAAAGAGAGGGGTAGGTGACTAGGTATATGGTCATGGATGTACTAGAGTGAATTTAATAATATTAGAATTAGGATTGAGGATTTTTAAACATATGTACCATGTGTGTGAAACAAGCTAGAAGTAAGAAGAGTGCATGAGATTGTGGAAATTGGATATGAAGAGAATTATAGTAGTGATAAGGTAGTGAGAAGACAGTGAATGACGAAGTCTGATGTGTTTTCAAGGAGAGATAGAGGTTTGAATGTACAGGAATAGGATTAAAAGCCTAGTAGATGCAAAGTAATCAAAGGAACAAAGAAGAGCATAGGATAAAGAGTAAAGAGATCAGAGACCAAGGACAAGATAGGAGAAATCAAAGATAGACAAGGAAAAAAGTAAGCATATGTATGTATTTACATTAGTTGGTTTAATTTCCTCTGCATCAATACTCTTGTGATATTGCATAAGTTATTTACTAAGAAAGAACTAACCTACTTATTGAAATGGAAAACCTATACTAATACTTGTAACTTTGGATTTTATGAATAAATCCATTAATCATAAATGTGAAGCATGAAACTAATCTAACCAATGTGTAATGACCCCCAAATAACTAGCAACAATAAGTATCATGAAAACAAACTAATTAAAATAACCTAAAGATGTTAGATTTATACGCAAATTATGAGACACTTAAATCTACAAATAAATACCAATGACGATCTAAATCAAATCCATTTTTATTATCATAAAAATCAAATATATATCTAAAATAATAAATGCAATCTTTTACCAATCAACTTGCAAGTGGAAATAATTGTTTTAAGACCATATATGATGCAACCAACAGAGTTACCCTTAATAATTGAGTATATTTAAATTGAATCACTTGGAATGGAGCCTAGATTGAAAATTTTAGGCACATAATCACTTTTTTGTAACAAATTATAGTCATCACATAGAACCAATAAATAAATTTTGATAGTAGACAAATCAATGTGGTTGGAAAATTCAATCAGTTGTGTCAATGGGCATGTGGGAAATTTAATTAAATCATGACATATCAAATAATCATATGCATCTATATAATCACACTAAAATTCAAATGATTAGGAGTGATCAAATTGTGGAAAGGTTTTCTATAAATTAATTTTCTTGAAAATAGTGTAATAATTTGTTGGATTCATGCATTTATTCAATGCTAGTAACAAAGATAACCTTCCAATATTTTGATGTAAAAGTTAATTGTAAGTCATCTTCACCATCAACACAAATGAACTCATATACAATAAATCCATTGGCATAATCATCTAGAAAATTTAATAGACAAGTGAAATAAACAATAATAAGCATACTTATTTAAACTTTGATATGATTAAGACCAAACAATATGAACATATCCACCAATGTTTCACCAATAAAGTGATTAATAGATTATTGCCTTGTTTCACTATCAAATATACTTTTTGGAAAAACAAATAATTCATCCAAAACACTTTAAACTTGATCACTAATTGGAACCAATACATCTTCTTACTCAAAATGGGCATCATCATCATTAAAACTCAATAAATGAACAAAATTAACATCATAAATCTTACCAGTATACTCAATTGCAACATCAAAATGTGAAGATATAACATTTTATCACAACACATGAAAAAAACTCAATAAATCAATAAGGTTCATAGACATCCACAATATAAGATTCATAAACGTTATTTTTAATGATTTTTGAATCATCATGGCTATCACCAATTTCACTTGTCTCTTATTCCATATTTCTAAATTTCTTAGCCATAGTAGGTTTTGATTCACTTATGATTCCAAAGGTTTAAAATCATATTTCTTATCATATTTACTCATATCTAGTTTAGATCCACCACTTTGCGT
>JARHVA010003011.1:1432500-1442500 GCA_037957365.1 Torreya grandis | reverse complement strand
TTCTCCATTAGATCACAAGGTGTCAAATATCACAATGATTCTTTATGGAAGTCTGTGGCCCTGTTGAATGTTAAAACTTGACTTTATAACCTTCAAACGTCTAGATTTGGTCATTGCACACCATAATTAGTTATTTTTATGATGGGTAATAATTGACATCAAATATAATTCTAAGTGAATGAGAGATATCCAACATCCATGTGGCAACATCATGGGACCTCGATCTCATGGAATATTTTTTGTCATTGATTTTTATGGATTGGTGACATGGATTTACCCATCAAATTTGTTTGAGTCACAATGAAGTGTTTGATATTCCACATGGCAGGACTCTTAATCATCAATGAATCACATGCTAATTGATTCTTTTTTTATTTGATATCATCCACTCACAGTGATACATGTATCGACCCATAATTTATTTGTGATCATGGAGTCACTTAATTCCCCAAACTCAACTCCATGGATTTAGTTACTATGAAAGTTGGACACGAAGAGTTATATAACAAAAATTCTATGCTAACACACCACTCGACACAAGGGTTTATTTATTAGTCTTATAAAATTTCCAATCCTTTTTTATGTTGGATCATCTATTTTGGATCTTGATCAAAAAAATTATTGTTTTTCTAGTCTCTCTCCCTCAAAAAATCTAGTTAAGTCATCTACTCTTATGTTTATATTATATTTATGGAGATGTCACTATAGGTTTTCACTCCATGTTGAAGTTGTATTCTATGTACACCGTACCTTTATCACAAAATATGCATGTTCTCATTTCCCACTCCACCTATAGGTCTCACACCTAAGATAATGTGATCTAGTTCATAATTGAGCCATCACCATTTTTTTCATCCACTTTTTTTCTCCTATGAATTCCTTTTCATCATGGTCCCATATGGGATTAAACACTTTGATATAGTATGCATTATTCATTTCTAATTACTTTCTTCACATGGATATCCTAAATTTCTCTCACATACTTTTTTTATTTCCTCACTACTGTTTGAACACTCTTGCATGTTAATTCCCCATTTACTCATTCAATTTTTATTGTATTTCAACCATGTATTCTTAATTCTACTAATATTTTCCTTTATCATCATTTTGGGCCACCAATGAGTCTCCATACTCCGTGTTTTTTATAAATAAATTAGCATTTGAGTCATTGGCGATTCTCCAATGGGAAATTACCTATTTCATCCAATATAATATCATATGAAAATGATGCTTTAAATTTGAGGTTGTTTATGGTTAAATGTTTTTGTATTCTATATATTTTTATCCATTGTTTGTTAAACATGTTGGTGTTCCAAACTACACACCCATATATTACTACTAGCATGTAAAATGGGTCGAACAAGGTTCTCTTGGTTTTTTAATCCCACAATTCTACAGTCTTGCATTTATTTTGTAGGAAGTATAAAGCATTCCATCTTGCTTGTATTCTTTGGTTTTTTTTATGCTTTGAATTTATATTAATGTAACAACCCCTTGAATTATACTTAAGAAAATGCATATTTAAAAAAAATAATTAGCATGCATTCTATAGAATAAAACAATACAATATACCATAGCCATAACAAAGAACAATAGTAATTCAAATTCAACAACTACATACCACATAAATCTTATACAACTCTACCAAAGGCCAAATACAATAGTACAAAGCTAAAATTGGTCTAACAATACAACATCTAATAATCAAATATACAAGTACATAATACAATTACATTACTTCAATCAAATGTCCTAATACAATGATATATACCAAGCTCTCTAGAGCTCAAGTTGAACTGACTCATGTATCAATGATAATCACAAGTGGCAAATCTAGGTAGTACTATCGTGGATGAGGGAGAGTATCATCTGAGCACTTTACCACACCAACCAAGGACCATCAATCCTCTGCACAATCTCCTATTAATAAATGGCCCTCCCTTCATGGATAGGTAGAATGGTCGGAGAAATCCAGTGAAACATGCTAGTACTCCATGTGTTGTAAGATTTCTAAAAACACGTAGTGTACTATAAATAAATCCATTCTAACATGATATCGCACATCATGAGAATCAAACATATGAATGATAATGTATATACAATTACTTTGGCCAAAATTTTTAAATAATATATGATCATTTAGATCGATTAATTCATAACACACCACTTGATCGGATTATCTATTGGTGGTACTACCTAGGCTAGTGGAATCCATCTCACTACCTATTAGTATCATCAATATATGTCATAGTATGTAACATGCAGACTCATACAAATTACATTCTCCTAGTAATCATATCACATCACAAGATAAACAAGAATAAAGTAAGATTATATATATATATATATACACGCATGAATGAGTCTTTAAAATCAATCTGAAAACTATAAATAATGATCATTGTTTATACCACCTAGGCAAAACACATAATAAACTATAGACTAATTCAAATAGATCCAAGTAGCTACACCTCAAGATAACTCATATTATCTTTGTCTGGTGTTCTTAGGCATGCATACTAGTTTATACATAACAATCATACAAAGCATTCAAATAAACATGTAAGCATACACTCATATTCAAACACACATAACTATGGCAACAAATCATACAATGCATATAACTCTATCTCAACATTCATTCACCCTATCAAGATGGTATATATGCCTAAATGATATCTTACCAAATGATACAATATCCAATACATATATAATTGTCCAAGTGTGGGTCTATATATCATAAATATAGTATATACCATCTAAGTACCTTTCATACTATAAAACTCTATATAAGTATAACCATTTTCATGTATAAATACTCACACAAAATTGCATATAATCTTTTAATCTTCAAGAGTTATTAATTACAAATAACTATAAATCAAAGTAAACTTTGTAGGAATTTAACTTAAGGGTTACTATTTACATGGTTGAAGTTTTAGCATCTTAGATATCTTATAATCAATATGTTACTTTAGATGAATATTTATTATCTACAGTCCTATGGAGTTACATAATCATAAGAATACTCAAGTTCATGCATATGTCAATTTCTATATGAAAAACTTTTATACCCATTAGTTGCTTCTAAAATATTTATTAACAATTCTTAAAATGGATTGCAAGGTTTCAACTAACATTCAAATTTTGACCAGTGACTTCTATTATCTAAAATCATCGTTTTACCCTCTAAAAGATGTTTTAGCATGCCACATAATATGTATCCTCTAGACATATCATCTATTTTATCATTCATTCTTATTCATACTAACACGAATAAATTAGTTATCTTAACAATTCAAACTTTATACTAAACCCCAAAAGCATATTTAATAATGAATATTTACTTATCAACAAGTATTTTTATTTTCCTCACATGGATCCCATGATAATCATGATCTCATGCAACTTTCTCAAGCCACAAATTCAAAAATTTGAGGCAAAAATAAAGTTCCATCGAACATTCGATCTTGCATTTAGAGAGAAGCTAATGTTGTAGTAAAAATAAGGCTCTTAAATTATTAACTTGGTAATTTGTTAATAAATTTGTGGTTGATTTTATACTCAACATCTTTAATATAGTGCCCTGACAGTTTCACTAAAATGATTACTCACCATTATATATAAACTCATTAGTTTATAAGTAAGTACATGGCAATATTTAAACATATGCAACATACATGTATATAACCTTTTAAAATAATGGTTTTATCTTTCATTTTCATAATCTCTAGGTTATATTTCAAACCTTTTTATATAATAAAATCTATGTTATTAAAAACAAATTGATATACTCAACATCTTTAATATAATGCCCTGATGATTTCACTAAAATGACTAGGCGTCTTTATATATAAACTCATCAGTTTATAAGTAAGTACACATCAATATTTAAACATATGCAACATACATGTATATATCTTTTAAAATAATATTTTTAGCTTTCATTTTAATAATCTCTAGGTTATATTTCAACATATTTGTATAATAAAATCTATGTTATTAAAAACAAACTACTGCTCTCATTTAGATACTCAACAATAACAACTAAAAACTTCAAGTTATTATACACAACACTTTATAACACATGCACATAATTATAATTATATATCAGTGATTCAAATAAAAAGCTCGATGAACTGTTTGACTAATCAACATTTCTAAAATTAACACTATAGATTCAAATTTGCATGCTCAATGATTTGGGTTGACCACAACATCTTAATATTATCCAATAGCATTATTTATTATAAACTCAGTGAGAAATGTGTGTGTGTGTGTGTGTGTGTGTGTGTGTGTGTGTGTGTGTGTGTGTGTGTGTGTGTGTGTGTGTGTGTGTGTGTGTGTGTGTGTGTGTGTGTGTGTGTGATTTATTAATATATATATCGCTCTATATTAAAAAAGGCATTTTGATTTTATCTCATTCAAATTTCAACTTAATAATTGGAAAGAATATTACAATGATTCAATTTAGACATAAAATGACATATTCCATTTTAAACAATGTGTTCTAAATAGTGGTAGTTCAGGGAAAGTTATGGTGTAGATGGGTTTCGTAGTGCATGATGCTATTTATGTTGACCAACAGTTAGAAGTTTCATCGACCATTTTATTATTTCTATTTCAAAAATTTGTCCATCATAAATGAAATATTTTAACTCTTATGGATGCTTGGCAAGGGACTGTCATCCTCCTCAAAGATGGAAAGATGATTATGATTATTATTATTGTTACTGCTAACCCCTATGACAGCCATGAAAGGCAGATGATCCTCCATGTTGCAAAAATTGATATTTCTAAAGTAGTGAAACATAAGAAGGTACTAATGGAGCCATATGTTGGGCACTTAAAAATATTATTTCATGATTCGGACAAGCGACCTAATATGAACCAAACATATTTCTATTAGATGAACATGCAGATAACTGTTTAGATTTAAAATTGGCATTTTAATAAGTGACTTAGCGCTATAATTCTATAACGTTGACATAGTATTATAAAATGTTACATCATAAAACATGGTTGAGTGACTTCTAAAATACTAGGCAATTGATATTTTTTTTTCAACATGTCTTTTAAATATTGAAGCACTAGTCTAATGAGTAAAGCATAGGTCTTTGAATTGAATGAGATGTAGTTTGATATAACACATTGGTCAATAACATTTAAGGCGATGTAGCTCTATAAAAAATGGGATGCATGTCCAAATACTACATGTAAGCTTTAATAAAACATAGACTCTTAATTTGATGTTGACCTATTCAATGTGATGTTGGCCTACAAGATGAAACTATATTCACACATAGGCTATAAATATTTAAAATGTTACCTTTAAAAATATAATATATAGACCATAAAACATTGTAGCATAGTTTTGGTATACTTCACACAAGTATAAGAATAGATGCAGGCTTAATTACAATCCATTATTTAGGTTTAAGATTAAAATATACCAAATGGGATATAAGAAAACCATTTTAAAACCAACCCAATAAGATTCTTTTTCCTTACCTTGATTTTCTTTCTCTCCAAACCTTAGTTTCTTCTCCTTTCTTCCTCTTTCTATTTGTGTCCCCATGTGTTTACCCCCATCCCCTCTAAATTCCCCAAAGGAATTTATTTATAAACTTTTTTCCTCTTCTAATTCCTCATCTCATGCATGTAAATCTAATAATCTAAATTTATCTACATTAAATTTAAAAATTCATTTTAAATCACTATGCCATCATTTCAAGTTCTCTCCTTGTAGACTTAAGTTGACGTAAAAACATTAATATCTATTTTTCTAATTTTTAAAATAATTTCCTACATGTATTTATGATTGCATTAACTTAACTTCTAAATTTATTCAATTTTTTTTAATTTCTATTCTTCACTTTAGTTTATCAAACTAATGTTAAAATACACTAAGTTAACTAGGATATTAACAAAATCCATTTTCTAAATTTTTAAATAAATTTCATGCATAATTTTATTTTTTTTAAAATATTCTTTAAAAGGATAATTATGTCATTAATTGATTTTCATTAGCTAGATAATCATATTTAAAATAATAATACTTCTATTGCAAATAAATAATTGTTTTCTAGATATTAATTCAAAAATTAAATCAATTAGGCTAAATAAATTAAATTCACACTAAAATTAATTCTACACACACAAAATATAATAACAAGCAACACGCAAAGCATTTTTACACAAATATCATTTAGCATCCACTATGTGTGTGTAGGGTCACTAACATTTTCCACTGATATTTTCCCCAATCACTCTATCTAGCTAACCCTCTTTGATGATGCTCTCCCTTTTCAAGCTTTGAGAGTATGACCTATCCTGCATTCACCTCACAATAAGTAAGTAGTTAGTCTAAGTCATCATAAACCATTGATGTAAAATTAATAATTATACATCTTTAATGTAAAAAAATATCAAAATATAATTGTTACACAATGTATAATAATCAAGAATACTACTGTCCCATACCAGTATATGTCAAAATTCTCAAATCAAATTAATTGTATTTATATATAAATCAACAGATTCAAGGATACTAATCACATAGTGAAATTAGGATGTGACATTCTCCCCCCTAAAATTGGTCATCGCCTTGATGACTCTTACTCAAGAAATATTTTGAGTAACAAATAGAGTCTAATAGCTTTAAAACATAGTATCAATTGTCATATCATGTAATCAAATGTAAATTATTTTTGAAGAACTTATACTAGTTCCCCTAATTACCACTATTTTTAGAGAACTGGTTTTACAAGACTGTACTCTATGACATTTCTTATTCTGTAAACAAGTTTTATGAAAGTCATTTTATGTTAATTAGTTCTGTCATAACCACCCCAGAATCTATAATCGTAATAAATTCTAATAAATAACTTAGTAAAAGTTTCACTGCTAACTCAACAACACATGAGTTCATCACACAAATCAAAACAAATGATCATATGACTGAATTTAGAAAGTTCTACATGTTAAGTCCTGGATTCGATAATTCCATCTATTGAATCCAACTTAGTATCAACCGATTAAATGTGAGACTAAGTATGATATTGTCCTATCACTTAGAAACCACGTTCCTATTTCACCAATCATCCCTTAGGTCTCTATGACCAAGTGATCTTGAAAAAATGCACAAGGTTCACAAATCTATTCTAGTAGATCATACAAAGCAATGCTATGCATTAAAATATTCCATATGCACTAACACACACATAAGAGAAATCATACAATCATCTCGAGATTAAATTAATTTGCTCTTAATCAATCAAAACTAATATCATATCTTACAACTTAGCTATATTATTTATTCATAGTTAAAAGGAAATAATACCATAATTAACATAGCATACAAAAATGAAGGATAATACCATCTTTAATACCTTACAAGTGAGACAAAGTCTCCTTGCTTCCACACACAACAATAAATTTTTTATATCAACCCTTAGGTTTACCTAAATGTTTTATACCTTACTTGCTCTCAGCAAAAAAGTACACATAGTAATCTTCAAAATAATATCAATCTAACAAAGGTATTTGAAATCATAATAGTTGTAATGAACTATAGTATAAATTCATTGTTATCCACTCCTTGTGATCAAGTCTATAATTTAGATAAAATAATGACTCTAAAAAGCCACAATTAGAAAGTAGAGAACTAGCATCTCATAAACCAAAACTTCCTACATACCCTCACATGGTAGAAGGAACATCACAATCCAAGTTGCCAAATCACTATCACTTAACATCTTGTAAGTGTAGTATCATAAACTACTTCTACAACTGGGAAGATAATATGAACTACAAGGATGCATCAATAAGAAATAGAAGCACTATCCCACAAACTCAAGGGAATAATATCAAACAACAATTCAGAAACAAGTATTCCACCAAAGGAAACTCTATATCAACATCTTGAAAATATGAATCTCCTCAGTAGCTAAAAATGATGTAAGAGGAAAGTGAAAGCAAAATAATTCACCTCTAAGCTAACTAAGGGAGATACCACTTCTTCTCAAGTTTATATAAATACAAGGATTCTATTCTTCATAACAAACTCCTAACACAAATGAATATCAAACAAGACATCTACACACAACTACAAGAAAATTTACACTACACTTAGTGGCGTCACTCTAAAATGGTATTATAGGAATTATATTCATAAGATATGTGTATCTAAGACATAACTAAGCATAATTACTTAAGTGAGTAGCACTCCATGCATTAAAACACTCAAAACACAAAACATAAAGGGTGAAGGTGATTCAAGAAAAGCATCATCACACTCGAGGTGTTTAATCTAAAGATCAAGAATATAGTAGGAAACTCTTGTTCATACTCAAGAACTAAGCTATTATCTTACCTGCCCAACACCTTATAAAACTATCACCAACAAAACACTTGGTACCCAAACCCTTTAACAACTCCAAGGGGGTTATGAATTCCTAAGGTACACAATCAATGTATCATACATACATTCCCTATTTTCCTTCTTGCTAAATATAAGGTACAAAAACATTTATGGACTTATTAGGTGCTAGAGTTTAAGCCACAACTCTGATACCAAAATGTAACAGCCCCTCAAATTGTACTTAAGAAAATGCAGATTTATTTTTAAAATAATTAACATGCATTCCATAAAAATAAAATATTACAATATACCATAACCATGACAAAGAATAATAGTAATTCAAATTCAACAACTACATACCACATAAATCTTATACAACTCCACTAAAAACCAAATACAATAGGACACAACTACAGTTGGTTTGGTAATACAACATCTGCTAAGCAAATATACAAGTATATAATACAATTACAGTACTTTACACATATAACCTAATACAATGATAGATACCAAGTTCGTAGGAGCTCAAATTGAACTGACTCATGTATCATTGATAATCATAAGTGTCATATCCAGATAGCACTATAGTGGAGGAGGGAGAGCATCATTCAAGCACTTTACCACACCAATAATGGACCATCGATCCCCTACATAATCTCCTATCAGGAAATGTCCCTCCTTTCATGGATGGGTAAATAGAACGGTGCGAGAAATCCAATGAGATGTGTTATTACCTATTTTCTATAAGATTTCTAAAAACATGTAGTGTACCATAAATAAATCTATTCTAACATGATATCACATAGCATGAAAATCAAACATATGAATGATAATGTATATAACATTACTTTGACTAAAGTTTTCAAATAACATATGATCATTTAGATCAGTCAATTCATAACACATCACTTAGTTGTACTACCTATTAGTATCATTAATATATATTTCATATTATGTAACACAAAGACTTATATAGATTACATTCTCCTAGCAATAATATCACATAACAAGCTAAATAAGAAGAAAGCAAGATATACACATAATCATCTACACATGAAAGAGTCTCTAAAATTATTTTGAAAACTAGAAACAATGAACATTGTTTATACCACTCAGGCAAAACACATAATAAACTATAGACTACTTCAAATAGATCCAAGTAAGTACACCTCAAGACAACTCATATTATCTTAGTCTGGTGTTCTTAGCCTACTAGTTTATCCATAACAATCATATAAAGTAGTCATATAAACATGGAAGCATATGCTCATATTCAAACATACATAAATGTAACAATAAGTCATACAATGCATATAACTCTATCTCAACATTTATTTTCACTATAAAGATGGTATACAAACCTGAATGATATCTTACCAAATGCTACAATAGCCAATACATATATAATTATCAAAGTGTGGGTCTATATATCATAAATGTAATATGTACCATATGGGTACTTTTTGTACTATATAACTCTCTATAAGTCTAACTATTTTCACAAATAAATACTGTCACAAAATTACATATAAGCTTTTAATATTCAATAGTTATCAATTACGAAATAACTGTAAATCAAAGTAAACTTTGTAGGTACTTAACTTAAGGGTTAGTATTTACATGGTTGAAGTTTTTGCT